>BSBK01002089.1:0-22500 GCA_027943335.1 Chamaecyparis obtusa | reverse complement strand
TTTCATACTTTTGATCTATTTCTACACACTTGCATAATTGATACTAGGTTGTGAACTCTTAAGGATTCATTAAGTAGTCTTAGAATACTTGTGATTGATCTTGATTGCTATCTTGGGTTATTGGACTCGCTAATCCGCCGGCCCCTCATTTCTGCCCCGTGGTTGCAATCTCAGCGCCATAAAGGGGAGGGGTCAACAGGACAGAAGTGTTAAATGTTCCACTTGGCAACCCTTTTGTGCTTTTAGGAACTCACTTGTTTTCTAAGTTGGGGACTCATTTTTAGCTTGTTTGAGGTGTTAAGTGTTCCACCTTGTGGACTCATCTCATATTTTCTTTAAGCGTTAAGTGTTCCTCTTTCTACTTTTTGGGTACTTTTGGTAGATTTACTTTTGGGAATATATCTGTGCTCACATAGTAATTAGGCCCTATGAACACTATTCGTGATTCTTGAAAGATTGGATTCCCAGCAAAATCCTTCTTGACGATAGAATCCTTGTAGGTAGGGAGGATACTTAGTGCATTTCACATTCAACTTGGTTAGTGCATCCTCTCTTATTGATCGACACATTCTCTCTCCGGAGAGGTTGATAGATCACGTAAGGTTGATATCACAAGCTTTGGTGAATCAAAATTGGTTAGTGTGTCTTCTCTTATTGATTGATACATTCTCTCCCCGGAGAGGTTGATAGATCACGTGGAGTTGATATCACAGACCTTGGTGGAACAAAACTTTGTCTTAGCGTGTCGGATTAATCTGCTTGTTTTGTTTGGGTTAAAAGTGAAGAGGTGTCAAAACCTTGAATCTGGAGCCAAGTCCCCTTGTGGTATACTATTGTGAGTCATCTTTAGAGAGGGTTAACCGTAGCGGACAATCCCTTCACAGGGAAAACTACATTGACAGAACCTCAAGCGGTAATAGCCATTTTCGCCATGGTAGTGACAGCCGCTATATAAATGTCCTTGTGGAAGAAATCTCCACGGGTATGGTTCATTGTTGGGTTGTCAGATCTCCCTAGCAGCTCTTGAAGATTAAGTTCTCAGACTATGTCAAAACCCTGGTGCGCCGGGATTGAAGTTCACCCCTTTGAATCATAAAAGTTGTAGAGTCAAACCATTACTAAAAACCCTAGAGAGGCCAATTTTTCATTCTCAGGTATATGTGTGTTATTGCAAAACTTTTTAGAACATACACAATTAGTACTCTCAGGGATTAGCACAATTTGGTCACTTGATTGTTCATGCGCAAGGTTGCTTTTGCCCTTGTTCATTGTTTTTAGACGTGCTTAGAATCACTTGCTTGCTATTCTGCGTGCTTATTTATCTACTTGGCTATTAAAAATGATCAAATCTGGTATAACCTTCAAAATTTGGAAAAGTACAATTTGCAAACAATCCAGAACTGAAAACCTTAAATTTTTTTGCAAAAATTGACGTAAAGTTCTTTCTGGAGTCAAAAGTCATTTCAGGAAGTCAAAAGTCGTATGAGTTTTGTCAAGTGTCATTTCAGTATTACCCAACTGTCGTATGAGTTTAGCAACTGTCATTTCATAGACTACCCAGTGTCGTACGAGTCTACAGAGTGTCGTTTGGAAAAATTTGAGAGAGTTGTCAGAAATTGTCAAATTGCAAGATATCCAATGTTTCCAGCCTAGTTCCAGAATCTGTCAAAAATATCATTGTGTCAAGAACAAATCAGTAGCTATTGAGAATCAGTACACATGTCTCAAAGAATCAGTAAACAAGAGGAAGAAGCTCTGATCGCCACTATAATGAAACAGATACATGCTATGCAAGTCCAGATTGACAAACTTGGGAAAGAAAAGGAACCTCTATACTCTTTTCCATTTGATAAAGACTTGTACATGTCACCATGCCCCCGAAAAAAAATTGAGCAATATGATACCTCTTCCACGGAGAGTGACACATCTAGCTTTGGAGACTATGATGACTATGATGACAGACAATGTAATGATACCTATGACACCTCTGTTCCTAAGAGTCCTCGTCATTCGTTCCTACTTACTACAAATGGGCCATCACATTGGATAGATCAGGAGAGTGATCCATATGATTCTGATTATCAAAGAGACTTTGATGATTTCTATGCACAATACCCAGATGATCCATCTGTTTCACTTGAGGAAGAGAAAGTTTACCACGCTGATTATAAACATGCATACTATAAGGATCTCTCCTCTAAGAACTCTCAGGCTGAAAATAAAGATTACACTCTCAAGGAAGATCATGTTAATGTTGGACCTTTGTCTTGTGATGGTTCCCTTCCATCCCCTACTTCCTCCAATACCCGTACATTTCTTAAAGCTTCCGAGTCTTTCAAATCTTTCACAGAACCTTCATCCGACACAAGCCTTGGTACTTTTCATGTGGTTCCCTATAGTTATCCTCCAGGGCTACCTCTTAAAGAAACTCAAGCTAACCTTCACTTGGCTGCCAATACTTTCAATAATGATAAACCTAAAGAGCCTAAGCCTTCATATGCTATAATGCCTACTTCAGCTAGTCCTTCACCATCTCTTCCAAAATCATCCATACAATCCCAACATGCTTCCTTGTCCTTAGAAGTGGCTCCATGTCAAGAGGACTCTAAAAATGATAAAGAAAAGAACATAAGGAAAGATCAAGATCAAGAAGCCTCCATCTCATCCACTCCTTTTTCTGATGTCTCTTATCCACTTCATGGTTCTTTTGATCCTATACACCCTTTTTCATGCATTCCACCATGTCTTAAGTCTTCACCTAAGCAAGATCAAGCTACTACTTACACTGTTGAGCTTATTGACAATCAAAATAACCTTACTACACTTGCACTTTCCAAAGATGATACTTCCATTAAGGTTAGTAAAAATAGTGTTCCTTCCAATGTTAAGCCTATTGAAAATCAAAATAAAAATTATGTGCTTGTGCTATCCAAAGATCCTTGTCAAGATCAAAGTCTTCCATCTTCTTGTTCTACCACTCCATGTTCACTTCCACTTTCTACTCTTCCTCAGTCTTCGCAAGCTTTGAATGATCCTATCAAAGAAAATGCTCTTATTCAAGATGTCCATGATTCTATTGAAGATCCTAATGCTCACGCTAAAGATTTTGATATCCTTGGTTGTCATATAGATGCTGATGAACTTATTGATTATCTTTTTGCGTCTTCCACTTCCATCCTTGGACCTCTTCCACCACTACAAAGATCTTCACGCCTTCCTTCCATCTTGGGTCCTTATGTCCCTTCACTTTCCCCTCCTAACTCTCCTAATTTTCCATCCATCTTGGGTCCTTACATACCCTCATCTCCCATCTTTCCTCAAGATCAACATAGATGCATACCCTTGAATCCTTTTCATCCAACCACCCATCTAAACTAGTCATATCCTCCCTCTTCCACAAATCTCAAGTCTTTTGGAAGTAACTTGAATGTTCAATACAAGAAAAAGAAGCAATACAAGAATCCATCAAAAAGAGAAGATCACCATGTCTCCTCTAATAGACATGGAAATATAAAGTCAAAAGAGATATCTAAGAAAAAAACTACAAGACAGGTATGGGTTCCAAAATCCATCATTGAAGATATTATCTCTAGATCATCAAAAGGAAATAAAAAGCCTACGGCTATATGGATTCCAAAGTCTCTCTTGAAAGAGTCTGGTGTTGATCAAAAAGTGAAGTTGACATTCAAGCTTCCAAAGGCTTCCACTTCATCTCCCTCCAAAAATATTCTTCCATTCCATATGCCTAAACCACAACCTCTGCTATCCATTCGCCATATTCCTTCACGTATTCCTTCATTCACGATTCGTCCATTATCTCACCACCCTTCAAGGTATGTGTTGATGTTGAATTTGCCTTCCTTTCCATCTACCCTTTCACAATCCTTCCATGCATTATCCTTATACCTCCTATCCTTTTTCCTCATTTGCCTATTCCTCCTATCTTCCAACCTCACTCGCTTTACATAAAACCTTATCCTCCTTTTTTTGTCTTCCATCTCCCTTTCCCTATCAGCATCTTTGAGCATATCATTTTGAATCTTTGGCATATCATGGTTTATCCTTTCAAGGAGCATTACATAAAAAGCTTGCCTTCTTCCAAAAATTCAAAAAGAAATGAAAAAAAAAAAAAAATTGAAAATGTGCCCTGGTGAAAACCTGGAAACAGGCGCCTTGGTAGCAAAATTAAAGAGAAATAAATTCATCCTATGGTGAAAACCACTCCCTTGTGGCGCCTTGGATAAACACCATGATGAAAACCTGGCAATCAGGCATTATGCGTAGTTCTTCTACATATTTCATCCATTTCGTCTTCTCTCTTTGATCTTGACAATGTTGATCTATACACGAATATTTGGCTATTTTGTGAGCTATCTTACGATGACCTTGTTTTCATTGCTTCCATGTTTAGCCTTCATATCCATCTTCCTCCATTCATTTTCGCCTATCGCTATCCTTTTCCCCTTTGGTCTTGATCTAATAAAAAAAGAAAGAAAGAGTAAAACACAGTGCTATGAAGCCTCTTGACATGTCTACTCCTTTGGATTGCATTCTTTCCTACTCTTGCATTATGATTTTGTGCTTATCCTATGCTATCCTTTCATTGCTTGACCAAATGTGCTTTACATGACAATTTTTTCCTAGCTTGAGTATTCTTGAGGAGTTTTCCCTTGAGGATTTCTTCCCTTCATTCTCCTTCATTCTCTTGTCTTCCATCTCTTCCACCAACTTGTCAATCCCTCTTGTTCTCCACCTTGCTAGACATTGGGACTGCATGATATAATCTTGCTTGGGAGTTCACAATGGAAAAAGATGCTATCAAGTATACCAAGTATCAGAACTAGTATCAGAACAATTATCAGAATCATTATCAGAATCAGTATCAGAATCAGTATCAGAACCAATATCAGAACAATTATCAGAATCATTATCAGAATTGGTATCAGAATTAGTATCAGAACCAGTATCAAAACAATTATCATAATCAGTATCAGAATTAGTATCAGAACCAGTATCAGAACCAAGTATTAGAACTAGTATCAGAACAAGTATCAGAACCAGTATTAGAACCAATATCAGAACAAATATCAGAATAAGTATCAGAACAAGTGTCAGAATAAGTATCAAAACACCTACTGGGGCTACACCTTTTTCTTTAGTTTATGGGTCGAAAGCGGTACTTCCTATTGAGGTTGAAATCCCATCACTCAGAATCAGAATGCATGGACTTGTCACTGATGAAGACTACAGAGTGTCGAGGTTACAAGAACTTGAACTACTAGATGAGCGCAGACAAGCAGCGTATGATCATCTCAGAGTGTATCAGAAAAGAATGTCTAGAGGCTACAACAAGAAAGTCAGACATAGAGAATTTCAAGTTGGCGATCTAGTGTTGAGAGAAAATCCTAAAAATCAATCACATCGAGAATGCAAGGGGAAGTTCGAACCCAATTGGTTGGGTCCCTTTGTTATCACTGCTACTTTTGGCTCTGGTGCCTATCAACTCTCAACGACTGAAGGAGAATAGCTCCGAGAACCAATCAACGTTCTCCATTTGAAGAAATTCTACGCCTAAGGCATTCAGTGCTTGGTAAATATCCTGAAAAAATCTTAAAAATCAGAAAAAGTCCTGAAAAAATGAACATCTTGGTGAAAACCTAGCAATAGGCACCTTGATGATTCACAAAAAAATCAAAAAATATCAAAAATTCAAAAAAATTGAAAAAAATGAAAAATACAAAAAAATGAAAAAGAAGAAAAAGTGCCTTGGTGAAAACCTGGAAACAGGCGCCTTGGTAGCAAAAATAGAATCTCTACCAAGATGGTGAAAACCCAGCAAACGGGCACCACTTGTTCCAAAATGCTCCATTTATCAGTCCAATCTTGGTCTTTCCCAGCTTTCAGTCTTGCTTTAGTTTGTACATATCTCCTGGTTTGTTTCTGCATATCCTGGTTTCAATAAGTCGGTCTGTACACCAATCAGCTCAAGCGTCTGTATCCTATCAATGTTCAAACTTGGGGGCAATCAATGTCATATCCTATGGCCTCCAATGTATCTTAGATGTGTCATATCCACTCAGAGTCCTTTGAAGCTTCAAGTTGAGTCAGTCAGTCAGTCTCGTCTCCAGAAAGGATTTTGCATCAACAACAATCAAACATCAAAACTCAACTGAAAACAATCTGTGCTTTTCATGCTTTTATCTCCTTGTATGCTTACTGATTCGCATTGAGATTTTTGCATATTGTGTCCCTTCAAGCTCTTCGATGATGTCCTTTATAGGATTTAGAGAGTGATGACTGGGGGCATAATCTTTTCTTTGTCTTCTGCTTGTATGTGAAAATCTAACATCTTTGGAGCTTCTGGATTTAAATGGTGTCCGACTGTAAGAGCCTCTATCTCGAATTGGATGGCCATGCGTACCTCGACCATTGATACCCGGACAATTCAAGGAAGTTTGATCTAACTATTATCTTTTTGAGTAAGTTCTTTCTCCTACTGTGAAACGCAATCTTGCCTAAGGATGTGAACGATAAAGGGTCACTACGGGTAACTCACATTGGATTTAGAATGATCTCTTGACTGTTTGATGTGTTTGTAATGCAAGGTGTACTCAGGTCATCACAATGTTTATGTTTTGATGCTTGTACAAATTGCTATATCAAAATGGACATGATATTCAGGTCACCCTGGCGCTTATGCTTTGGTGCTTATATCTAATCCGACATTTCGAAAACAAAATCAATATTCATATATCCATGGTTGTTTGACCAGTGGGTGTTGTATTGATTCTTGCGCATACAAATCGATATTCATATGTCTATGGTTTCATGGCTAGTGGGCATTGTATTGATTTATCCGGTTACCTAAAAGTTCAATGATGATAACAAATCGACATATGATCAGTGACTAGGTCCTAGGTCTTAGGTTGCATTTCATTTTGCATGTCTCATTTCATTTTGCATGTTTGCATGATCTCACAATGATTAAATGAACTTTAATGCTTAAATGATTCTTCAAATCGCATCTTCAAGTCTAACATGAGCTGAATCTCACACGAAGGTTCCTCCAATGAAATAGCAAGTAGAATCCTTTTTCGGGATCAAAATTCAAATCTAAGATCATTTATCTTATTCACTACTTGCATAATCAACCTTCAATCATCACAGAAATCTAGTATTCAACTTAACTAATTATCTTACATCACACTATCAAAATTTTAACTTGGTCAACCATGGTCAACTCATGGTCAAACCTAGTCAAATTCGGTCTCCAGGACCTCCAAACGATGCAGAATGCATTCTCGGACGTGTATAACCACACTTCTCAAATCAATTAACATGCTTCTAAACTATAACGCTGACTTTTCTTGTCAGATTTCAATTTTAATCCCGAAGGGGGCATGGTATTTCACATCATTCAAACTCTGTCAATCAAATCTATCAATATCTTTCATCAGTAATCAAGACAAACAATCATGTCTAGTCGCTGATTCATCAAAAGTCCTCATCGCTCGAGGCAAATCTATCATCACTTGGGGCATATTAGATTCATCAAAATCCATATCAATTTGGTATTCTCCTAATCTTGTAAACTGTATCAGTTTTTGCAACCATCAGATCATAGTGTTCTTTCCTTGGTTCTTCGACAACTGAAGGGTTTGGATGTGATACTTGCTAGTTCTGCTAAGACAATCGAGTCTAGAATGGGTCACTCACTTCTTATCAATCCTAAGGTTCAGAATCAGGCATTTTGACACTTTTTCGCAATCATAGGTTCATTTGCTGCTACAGTGAACATTATCTTTGGTCATTCAAGACCTATTATCTCCATATCAATTCAATATCAATCAACTCCTATCTCAATATCTTTCAATCGGTTTCTATCTTGAGATCGGTTTATCTTTTGAATCAGTTTCATATCTTTATCAAACACAGACTATCTTTGAACCACTGCGCTTCGCACAGTAATTCAAAGAGGGGCAAAATGTAATACCCCAAAAATGGGCTATAAGTTCATTAATCTCCTACATCTTCAATTCGAATGAAATCGACATCAAAGTCCTAATCTAAGGCACATCTAAACATCATCGAATCATAATTGATTATCTTAAATTCTACATCGGGGAATATTCCTAGTAATATTCCTAATCATCATAATTATCTTTAATTTTATAATTATTTGGCAATAAATCACATTTATCCTAAGTTTGATTAATTGAATATTTTCATATTTAATTAATTAGATTTAATATTTGCCACTTAATTGTTTAATTAAATTTAATTCTATCTATTATTAATTGTATTATTTAATTTTGACAATAAATCAAAATTCCTATCTTTAATTGATTAAATTCTTATTTAATTAATTAAAACATCATGTCATTATTTAATAATATAATTTTTAATAAAAGTTTGGTAAAATAGTTAATTAACCCATAAATTAATTGTTTTATTTCAAAAATCAGTTGAGTTGAGGATAAATCACTTTATTTATTTATTTAATTCTTAATTATTATGCATATTCAAAAGAAACAGTTAAACTCCAAATTAGAAAATCAATGCAAGTTATTGACTTTTTGGAACTCAACATCCTTTTGGAGTTCAAAAAGCTGATCTAAACTCTAATTTGAGTTAAAAAGCTATTTTTGCATGTTTTTGCATGATTTTGAGAATTAACTATCTTTTATGATCAGATAACTCAAAAATCAAGATGAGTTAATTTGAGTGATTTATGGCTTTTATCCATGCACCTCCAAAGCCCTGGATTTCTATAAATTAAGGCTTTAGCTCTTCACAAATCATCTCATATTTTGCACAATCACGCTGGAGAATTGGAATTGAAGAATCAAAGCTCTTGCGAATCGACATCTTTGTGAGATCAATCTTATTTTTGCATTCATATTTCATATCATTGTTAGATTAGCATAGCATATCAGTTTTCATATAGATTAATTTCATATCAGTTTTTACAATTATTATTGCATAGAAAATATCAAAAATATAGATTAATTGCATTCAATCTCATATCTAGATCTTTTGCATTCAAATCCTTCATTTAGGTGTCGTCTAGGTCACTGATCTCGATTACAGTCTAAGAACATTAATCTCGCACCTATTAGAAGGTAGTAAATCGCTTGGTTAGATAGCTTTCAATTTTGCACGATTTCGATTATAGCTAACCTCTAATGTTTTACTGAGTGTTGTGTCTATAGATCAAGTACAATTTTCACACACACAGTCACAACTTATTGAATAGGCTTTCATAAGTGTTTCATAGGAGGGCCCGAACATAAGACACAACTTATGAGCTGCAATCAGACATTCACTTCTGCAACTCGGTGTAGGATTGAGACAAGACTGTTAGGGGGCTGAAGTATACCCACAAAGATGTCTAAATCAGATCAAACATAATAACACACACAATTACAGAAAGTAAGAGGGATCAAGAACCCTGAGATATCACTGAAAACATCATATACTTTAATCCAATAAGAGATAATTTAGACAAGGAAGCATAGGGACATGAAGGATTGTCACAAAATACCTCTGCAATATCTGAATCATTAATGAAAGATTTACAACTGTATAAGCTAGAGGGTAGAAAAGATACCATAAATGACCCTTAAGAAAAGATAAATTTCTTCTACAAATTGTCCAACTCTAAGCTCAAAAGCTCCAAAACTATAATATATACATCTCCCTACACGTAGGCAGGAGTCAAAAACTAACCTAACTAGGGTTACAAGATTTTATAATACAATAATCAAACCCTAGCTACCATCAAATCTGATCATAAATATATCTCTGCAATGCTATGGCTGATCAGACCTCAAGTTTGTGTGCACATCCCTGTACTACATCAATCTGCAAACAAGCAACCTGGATTCATCTGCCCACCTGCCACTCCACTAAGCCATGAAGGCTCACAAATCTGATCCTGAAGATATTTGGGTTTAAAATGATTAACCCTACAAAAGGTGGTGCCAAGCTCATTAAAACCTTAACACGACATGGTACTTTATAAAATCCATGGTACCGAGGATCAAATCATCCATCATCATCCTTCCAACCTCCACTGTCCTGAAGAATTAAATTCCAGCTACCCATCTTGTCGCGCATGGCCGCAAGAACAAAACCCTAGCAAAACCTTCATAGAGATATTCAAATTCCAATATTAACAGCTAGCAGATATATTTTTTAAAACGTAGCTATCAATTTGAAATCTTCCCGATAGATGAACGGCCTAGATTACTCTTGGAAAACAACTTTAAAACCCTTATGACAAGTCAAAACCATCATGGAAGTCAGTGGCCAATGAGAAGTGAGCAAATTGACATGTCGGCATATTTGGACCCACCTCGAGCCCCTCTTCCTTTAAGTCATTCGGCAACCACGTGACCGAAGACCTTTTTCTCATTCACAAAATCCTTCTCTTAACCCTGGTCTGGTTAAGCGATTCAGCAAACAAGGCTTTTCGTTGAATTGTTGAGTCTTTTATCTTAGCCTAGTTTCATTAAGCAAACAAGAGAAACCCCTTTAGTCACTAATTCATAGAATGCTTTCAAACCCTGGGCCCAGGCTACCACATGTCACCTTTCTATTTGTTCCAGCTGCTCCATCAGCAACCACCTCAGCAACCTTTTTGACAACAAACCCACTGCAGACAGATTCCAATCTAACGGCGGGTGCATGATCTCATGACCTTTGAATATTCCTTCTGATCCTACACCAGTCATCGATCCTTATTTAGACCGGGACCTTCTGACAAACAAACCCACCTATAAATACTCATCAGCATTGGACAACCAATCACAGGTGAGCACATCAGCAATACGCAACACTGGACCCATTGACAAGTCATGTACTTCGACCAATCACAAACCAGCATGTCACCCTGACCTAGCATCGGACCCACTCTTTATAAGGTTTAAATCAGACAGTGGTCGCTATACCACTGACTTAAAAAACATGCACCTTATCCTAGCGGCGTAGTGACAACTGCAAGATTTTTCTTTACTTTAACCTCCCGAAAAGATCAAGACCCACTAAAAATCCAGTCATCACCACGTGGACCAATCAAATTCAAGCATGTCAGCATCAATTGTTAGAGGACCCACCTAGCATAGGTGCCCTAAAATAAAGTAAAATCGATGATTGGTTGCATGATTGCATGTGTTAGAAAAGCTCCTTGTGGACATACGCCAACCGTAGATTTCACTTTATTTGTCAGAGCCTTTTGAACGCTGGAAACCTGGTGCCACTAACACATTATCGAATCATTACCATGTGGACCAATGGGAAGCCATTGTTTGTGTACATGTAGTAGTGGACCCATTGAACTTTGAAGCACTACATAGAAGGGAAGATCGACAGTCGTCTGAAGATCGCATGCTCTGACAACAGCCTATGCAAATATATGCCAACCATTGATTTCACTATTTGGGACCCCACATAAAAAGACTACCAGAATTTTTAGCGAATACGCGACTGAAGAAAGGGTAACTATCTGCCGAGTCGCTGACCGTTTAGACTTAACCACCAAAAATTACGTGACTAAGAGGGCTGCTATAGTCACTAGTTCACCGAATAAGAAACGGAACCACCGGAGAACTTAGAGAACCAGTGACCAAAGGAAAATAAAGTGCACATGGATATTGGGATTTTTAAGTTGCCGATAAAGTAACATGAAAATATAACAGGCCAAAGGGGTTTCTAGGGTTTTTTGGGCACAACGGTCACTTTTATGAATTTTTAAACTGCAAACCAGGGAATTAGAAAATTTGTAGAGGCCAGAGAATAGGGTAGAACACCATGAAAATTTTAGGGATGCTTGGCAAGGTGAAAACAGAGATTTTTGGAATAGGTTTTAGCCAAATTTACATGTACATGGAAATTAGGGTAACATTTTGGTGATTTCTATTGGATGTCAGCCTGCTAGACATAGATCAGTGGCCTTGACATATTTACAAGAATTTACAGAGAGGGATTAACCTCAAAGCAGGGCTTCAAGTGGAACCCATTTACTGATATAGGCAAGCGAACTCCTTCAAGAGTTGATAGCTAGAAAGCATTAGACCCCTTGCACTCTATTATAACAAATGGACCTCCCCAGAATGAATCAAATTTGGTATGTCTGTTAGGCCTTGATTTGAACTCATCCCACTTGAGGACTACATCTCCATCCTTGAAATTTCTGACTCTGGCTCTTTTATCAAAGCTTTTCTTTGTTTGGATCTGATGGAATTCCATATCCTGCATTGATTTGTCTCTAATCTCTTCCAACTCCATCAACTGAGCTTGTCTAATCTGCAAGGGATCCCCTTCTTCAAATAGGGCATATTGAGTAGCCAGGTCCAGAGCTGGAAATTCAGTTGAGATAGACAACTTGGCCTCTTTTCCATATACTAGCACATAAGGAGAATTCCCAATTATTTTCTTTGGGTTAATTTTGTCTAACCACACTGCAGACCTAAGCTTAGTATGCCAATCTCTCTGATTTTCTTGAAGAGTCTTCTTGATTATCCTAATCAAGTTCTTATTGGTGGATTCTACCAAGCCATTGCCTTGGGGGTAGTAATTTGAACTGGTATTCAGATAGATGCCATTCTTGACTACCCACTCTGAGACTTTGAGGCCTGTGAATGCCAATGCATTATCTAAAATTATAGAATCTGGAATGCCAAATCTGTGAATTATGTCATCATAAAAACTTAGGACAACACTCTCATTGGCTTCTTTTAATGTAATTGCTTATGTCCATCTAGTGAAATAATCAGTTGCAGTAATTATCTATTTATGGCCTGCACTAGATGGAGGGTTGATCATTCCAATGAAATCTATGCCCCACTTCATGAAGGGTTGCTCTGTTCTGACTGGCTGTAGGGGCAAGGCTACAAGCCTTTCTTTTCCTACAAACATGGCACACTTGGTGCATTTCCTCACATACTCATGACTATCCTTAAAGATATATGACCAATAGTATCTAGCCCTCATGATTTTAAAAGTAGTAGCCCTAGGAGAAAAGTGACCTCCAGAGGGTCCATCATGAAACTCAACTAGAACATCAACTATCTTTTCTAAATCTATGCATCTTAAAAGGACACCATTGTGATCCTTTCTAAAAAGAACTTCATTTATCAGCACAAAAGGAATAGATTGTAACCTATAATACCTTCTTTTTGTTGAATCCAAACCTGCAGGACATTGTCATGTCTTCAAATAATTGATCATATTAGGCAACCAGCTTGTTGCCTTGGCTTGTTCTTCTGTAGAATGCACCACCAGAGATGCATCTATTGTTTCTAATTTCTTTGAACTTTCATCCCTTGCCAAATGTTCACAAAGACCTCTCCCTCTAACCAACTTAGTAGTTTGAATGTCAATATCATATTCCATCACCTTGGTGATCCAACCAGCTCTTTTCTCATTAAGGTCCTTGGAAAGCAAAAACTCTTTGACACTTGGATGAGTAACCTTTAAATGTACCTTGATATGGGTCAATAGATATCTAAATTTTTTAACGCTTTTCACCATAGCAAGTATGTGTTTCTCTACAAAAGAGTATCTCTGCTCATACTCTTCTAAACCTTTGCTAAAGAAAGCAATAGGCTGCTCCAATCCACCTAAATTTTCTTGAGCCAACATAGAAAATATAGCATCATGACCTCCATAAGCATAAAGGATAACATCCTTACTGAAATTTGTGTTTAGGAGAGTAGGGGCTTTTGTTAAGGCCTCTTTGATAGCTTGGAAATTAACTTTCCCTTCTTTGGTCCAACTAAAAGCTGAATTCTTCTTTAACATGGCTATCAAAGGCTTTAGTAAATCTACAATGTTAGGCAAGAACCTCCTAACAAAGTTAATCTTTCCTATGAAAGATTGGAGACTTTTCTTATGATGTGGTAGGGGTAGCTCTAGGATAGCTGCAATTCTCTTAGGATCCACTGTAATTCCTTCTTTGGATACTACATATCCCAACAATTTTCCTTCATGGACTACAAACATGCACTTCTTGGGATTAAGAGATATCCCAAATTCTCTACACCTTTCAAAAATCTTCCTCAAATGTTTGATGTGATCTACTGCATGCTTTGAATAGATAGTTATGTCATCTAAGTAGACTAGTACAAACTTGTACATTAGGCTCTTAAAGGCCATATTCATCACCTTTTGAAATGTAGCACCTGCATTTGACAAACCAAAGGGCATTTTTTGATATGCCATGGTTCCCCACTTGGTTGTAAATGCAGTCTTGTATTGATCCTCTTCATTAAATAGGATCTGATTGTATCCTGAATAGCCATCCAATAATGAAAATCTCATCCAGAGACACATTGTAAGATTTATTCCATAGAGGGTAGGGGATGGCAGTCTTTTAATGAGGCCCTGTTAAGATCCCTGAAGTCAACACATAACCTCAACTCCCCATTCTTCTTCTTGATAGGAACAAGGTTGGAAACCCAACTAGTATGCTTAATGGGGTAGATGATACCACTTTCTATCAATTTGAGCACCTCTTTATTCATAAGTGGCTCAAACTTAGGATTAACAGGCCTTTGTTTTTGCCTCACTGGTTTGGCATTAGGTTCTAATTCAATGGTGTGCTGAGCAAGGGTAGGATCAAAACCTATTGCCATGCAAAAACATCACCGAATTCTTTGAATAACTAAGTGTAAGCTTGCTTTTCCAATTTAGTGTTTACTTTTCCAAATTGTAGGCTCTTACCTGGTTCCAACTCTAGTTCAACACAATGTTCTTGTTGGACTACCAGGCCAGCTTTGTTTTTCTTAACTTCATCATCCTTTTTGAAGACATTCTCCAAGGTAACAAGACCTCTAGGCATCTTATTGGACTTCAGTTGTATTACCTGATCACCATAGTTTTGTGATAGCCTATCTTGATTATGCTCTGAAAAAACATCTTCTTCAAACAAGAATTGCAGAATTTGTCCATCATTGTCAAACACTTTCCAATTAACATTGTTATCAGGAATAGAGGGTCTGACAATCACTTTGATATGCTATTGATCCATTTTTTTTGAAACACTATTTGGAATGTCATACTGAGATCCAACAGCAGCTAACCTGTCTGCATTTTGGTTTAATTTCCTAGGGATATCAACAATATTGAAAGCACAAAAATCTTCAATTGCATCCCAAACCCTATGTTTGTATGCTTTCAAAGTGTCATTTTTTGTTTCACTTATCCCTCTTACTTGGTTGACAACTAACTCACTGTCACCATAAACTTTTAAGGCTTTAAGCCCTCTTTTTATAGCCCATTCTAGTCCATTGACCAGACTTTCATACTCTGCAGTATTGCTAGTGTAGGAGAAACTGAATCTAAAGGCAGTATAATACCTTTCTCCTTTTGGAGACACTAGCATAGCACCACCACCAGAACCATATCTACTTCTAGCTCCATCAAAAAATAGTTCCCAAACCTGATTGCTCTGATCCTCTGAATCAGTATCTTCTTTGAGAAGGCTTGGTTCTATGGATCCACCTTCTTGTATCAAATAACTTCCCAAACCAAAATCCCAAACAAGATTTTCTTGGGCCTCTGAAGCTCTTTCATCTAGAAGAATATCAGGGATACTTTCTATCTTTGTGCTTGCTTCACTAATGGTTTGGAAGTCATTGTTATCAAATATAGGGCAGTTTACATTGATGGCATTGGATACATATGGCTCTATATGGTGTGTTGTCAATGGTTCTAACTTAATGGTGACCTTGGTACCATACCTTGTATGAAAAATCATGTGAGACTAGTCAGAAGATAGATAGCCTCCTATCTTGGCTGTAAACTCCCTTGATAGACATATAGCAAATAATGCAGGGAGATCTATGATAAATATGTCAAGGAGGATAGAAAAATTAGGACTAGCATGAAGGATTAGACTGGTATCCTTGGCCACACCTATAGTATTGACTGAGGATCCATCAAGTTGGGTAACCTTCTTTTGGAAGGGTTCATATTTTAGTCCTAATTGGTTAGCTACTTTCTTGGGCATTTGCAGGTTGAGGAGTTGCTACTTTTGTCATGGCCTTTTTCAAAATTTTAGGTTGTCCTAGAAGAGCCAAAGAGTCCCACATGGACATTCACCTTCTTCATGTTGTCTACAATGTTATAAGGTGTCGCAGTGTGTACTCTTTGTTGTGCTTTCACTATGATGGGCTCCATCTCCTTGAGAGTCTGGCTCTCTTTGCTTGTAATGATAGAAGCCATCTTAGGTATGATGGGAGTAGCTTGTTGTAGTGGCTCTACAGATGTGGTAGCTTTGTCATTAGAATCTACTCTCTCCATGTCTTGAGCTCTCCTTTTTGCTCTTGTATAAGCAACAAAAGAAACTTCATCATTGA
Organism: Chamaecyparis obtusa; assembly: GCA_027943335.1. Taxonomy (NCBI): domain Eukaryota; kingdom Viridiplantae; phylum Streptophyta; class Pinopsida; order Cupressales; family Cupressaceae; genus Chamaecyparis; species Chamaecyparis obtusa. The sequence continues at coordinate 6,139 of BSBK01002089.1, read as the reverse complement.
TTCCATTGAAGTCTGGTTGCTCCCAATTAAAGAGAGCAGTCTCATTTTCTTGTGGTTCTTGTTGAGGAACTGATCCACTAGATGAAACCTTTGATTGAGCTTGGGAAGCATTTTGAACCATTAGAGCTTGGTTCATCCATCCATTTGAACATGTGGCTTGGTTGTGAGGCTAATTACAAGGAAAACACCATTCATTATCCATAGCCATATTGTTTTGACTAGGAATCATATCCCTCACTAGATTTGTAGAATTTAAAGGTGCAAGGTTATATGGTTGGAATGGTCTCTAATTAAAACTTTGCCTTTGTCCTTGATACCCTCCTTGGTATGGTGGCCTATTTTGTTGATAAGGTTGTCCCTGATTCTGGTATTGTTGATTAGGACCTTGGCCTTGTGGTTGAAATGGTGGTCTGATTCCTTGACCTTTTTTCTTCAAATTTGTGACCTCCTTAGTCAAGGTCTGCAATAAATTGGTCATTTCTTGCTTATTGCTTTCTTGACTGTTCTTTATCTCTTGTAACTCTTGAGAGAAACTAGTTGTTAGCTCCTGACCACTTGTACTAGCCTAAGGTGCCAATATGGTAGGGATAGGAGTAAATGGGGGTACTTGGGTAGGTGCAATGGGTTGAAGGCTAGTAAAAATGGGCATTGGAGGCCTTCTAGCAATCATGTCTACTTGAATCAAACAATTTTCAGCTCTGACAGCTATGTCAAAAGCTTGGGGTAAAGAAGTACCACCCATAGACTGGATCATGATAGAAATTTGACCATTTAGACTTTGCAAGTAATATAGAAAAGCATGGTCAGCTGATGGCCTTACTGATACTAGAATTCTATTCCATGTTTTGAGGAATCTACTATTGTAATCTGTCATTTTCTCTTGAGGGTCTCTCTTAATAGTTGTTAACTACTCAACTAGAGACAAGTTATCTAATTTGTCCTCAAAATGCTTACTTAATGCATCCCCTAATTCATCCCATGAAGTAATAGAACCAATAGTTAGAGTTCTAAACCATTCAAGAGCTTTACCTTTTAAAGAGGCTACTAGTAATTTGGTGGCCATATCCTCTTGAGTTATGTTGTGTATGCTGCAGATGGTGGTCACATCTCTTATGTGCTCAAAAGCAGTCGTCTGCCCTTCACCTATGAAATTAGGTATACTCTTTAGTGCTACCAAGGGCACATCATGATGTTGAGAAAAATTTAATGGACTTCCTTGGTTGAAAGGTGCAAAGGCAAATGGTCTAGCCATTGCAGGAGTTGGAATCTGAAGATTAACAACTATATGGGTTATATTTGCTACTGGGTTTGAATCTTCTTCTAGATCTTTGGTTAGAGATCTGCCTCTTCTTCTAGAATGAAAGGGAAAAGGTCTCCTTTCTGAAGTATCAGGAGGTGTTGATTGAACTCTCCTTGCAGGGGATGTTCTTTGAGTTAACCTACCTTTATGACTTCCTTTTGAGGGCAACTCTAAAAATTTAGTGGGCTTGGAGCTCCTAGTCTCAATCTTTCTCATAAACCTTGAACAAGGTTAGCCCTGATCCTTGAAATCAATGGAGTCACCATATATACTTCATAGAAAAACCTCTAAAGGTTTGTATTATACAATCTGTATATCAGAGATAACATATCTTTAACATTAATCTGATCTTTAGTCCCACCAGGTGTGCCAGAATTGTTATACACTAAGTTTGCACCCTTGTTTCAAGCTCTCGTAGTCTTGATAACCTAGTATAACATGGGAATCATCTCTAGGTGTGGGACCTATGCTAACTAAGATGAGACCTCCAGGTTCTAGGCTGGTTCCTCTTAGATAATCACCTTAATTTTCTTCTAGACATGAAAAGTAAACCTTTGAGGGAAAGGGATAGAAGGAATGCTTGAAAGGGAAATGACTGAAAGCAAACTACCTACTAGGTTATGCACCGAAATTAGGGTTTGGATCTCAGTATAGAGGAATGGAATCAATGAAAGGCTTAGGTCTAGTAGGTCATAACTTACTAAATAGGCTTGCATAAGTGTTTCATAGGAGGGCCTGAACATAAGACACAACTTACGACCTACAAGCAGACATTCACTTCTGCAACTCGGTGTAGGATTGAGACAAGACTGTTAGGGGGCTGAAGTGTACCCATAAAGATGTCTAAATCAGATCAAACACAATAAAACACACAATTACAAAAATTAAGAGGGATCAGGAACCCTAAGATATCACTGAAAACATCATATACTTTAATCCAATAAGAGATAATTTAGACAAGGAAGCATAGGGACATGAAGGATTGTCACAAAATACCTCTACAATATCTGAATCATCAATGAAAGATTTACAACTGTATAAGCTAGAGGGTAGAAAAGATACCACAGATGACCCTTAAGAAAAGATGAATTTCTTCTACAAATTGTCCAACTCTAAGCTCAAAAGCTCCAAAAATACAATATATACATCTCCCTGCACGCAGGCAGGAGTCAAAAACTAACCTAACTAGGGTTACAAGATTTTACAATACAATAATCAAACCCTAGCTACCATCAAATCTAATCATAAATATATCTCTGCAATGCTATGGCCGATCAAACCTCAAGTTTGCATGTCCATCCCTATACTACATCAATCTGCAAACAAGAAACCTAGATTCATCTGCCCACCTGCCACTCCACTAAGCCATGAAGGCTCACAAATCTGATCCTAAAGATATTTGGGTTTAAAATGATTAACCCTGCAAAAGGTGGTGCCAAGCTCATTAAAACCTCAACATGACATGGTACTCTGTAAAATCCACGGCGCCAACGATCAAATCATCCATCATCATCCTTCCAACCTCCACTATCCTGAAGAATTAAATTCCAGCTACCCATCTTGTCGCGCATGGCCGGAAGAACAAAACCCTAGCAAAACCTTCACAGAGATATTCAAATTCAAATATTAATAGCTAGCAGATATATTTTTTAAAATGTAGCCATCGATGCGAAATCTTCCCGGTAGATGAATGACCCAGATTACTCTTGAAAAACAACTTTAAAACCCTTCTGACAAGTCAAAACCACCGTGGAAGTTAGCAGCCAATGAGAAGCGAGAAAATTGACATGTCAGCATATTTGGACCCACCTTGAGCCCCTCTTCCTTTAAGTCATTCGGTGACCACGTGACCGAAGACCTTTTTCTCATTCGTGAAATCCTTCTCTTAACCCTAGTCTGGTTAAGCGATTCAGTGAACAAGGCTTTTCACTAAATTGCTGAGTCTTTTATCTTACCCTGGTTTCATTAAGCGAACAAGAGAAACCCCTTTAGTTGTTGATTCATAGAATGCTTTCAAACCTTGGGCCCAGGCTGCCACATGTCACCTTTCTATTTATTTTGGCTGCTCCATCAGCAACCACCTCGGCAACCTTTCTAACAACGGACCCACTGCAAATAGATTCTAATCTAACGGTGGGCGCATGATCTCATGACCTTCGAATATTCCTTCCGATCATGCGCCAGCCATCGATCCTTATTTAGACTGAGACCTTCTAACAAATGAACCCCCCTGTAAATCCTCATCAGCACTGGACAACCAATCACAGGTGAGCACATCAACAATACGCATCACTGGACCCACTGACAAGTCATGTACTTCAACCAATCACAAACCAGCATGTCACCCTGACCTGGCATCAGACCCACTCTTTATAAGGTTTAAATCAGACGGTGGTCACTATACTGCTGACTTAAACAACATGCACCTTATCCTAGCAGCGTAATGACAATCGCAAGATGTTGTTGTACTTTAACCTCCTGAAAAGATTAGGACCCACTAAAAATCTAGTCATCACCATGCAGACCAATCAAATTTGAGCATGTTAGCATCAATTGTCAAAGGACCCACCTAGCATAGGCACCCTAAAATAAAGGAAAATCAATGGTTGGTCACATGATCACATGTGTCAGAAAAGCTCCTTGCGAACATACACCAACCGTAGATTTCACTTTATTTGTTAGAGCCTTTTGAATGCTGGAAACCTGGGTCCCACTAACACATTGCTAAATCATTACCATGTGGACCAATGGGAAGCTGTTGTTTGTGTACATGTAGCAGTGGACCCACTGAACTTTGAAGTGCTGCATAGAAGGGAAGATCGACGGTTGTCTGAAGATCTCATGCTCTGACAACGGCCTATGTGAAGATACGCCAACCGTTGATTTCACTATTTGGGACCCCACATAAAAAGACCGGCAGACTTTTTAGTGAACACGCGACTAAAGAAAGGGTAACCATCCGCCGAGTCGCTGACCGTTTAGACTTAACCACCAAAAATTACACAACTAAGAGGGCTGTTGTAGTCGCCAGTTTGCCGAATAAGAAATGGAACCGCTGGAGAACTTAGAGAACTGGCGACTGAAGGAAAATAAAGTGCATGTGGATATTGGGATTTTTAAGTTGCCGATAAAGTAACATGAAAATATAATAGGCCAAAGGGGTTTCTAGGGTTTTTTGGGCACAACAATCACTTTTATGAATTTTTAAACTACAGACCAGGGAATTAGAAAATTTGCAGAGGCCAGAGAACAGGGCAGAACACCATGAAAATTTCAGGGATGCTTGGCAAGGTGAAAACAGAGATTTTTGGAATAGGTTTTAGCCAAATTTGCATGTACATGGAAATTGGGGTAACACTAACTATGAAAGGGGACATTAAATCCAACTTTATTTACACTCCTAGATAAATTCAATTTTCAATTTAATAATGTTACCCCAAATTTTAAGTTTCTATAAACACTAAACAACTACTAAAATTCTCTCTCAAACCAGTTATTTAATATTTAATTAAAATATTGCCAAGTTCAAATATTAACCCATTTAGGTTTTCCCTCTAAGGTCAAATTTAAATTTACATCCTCATTAAGAATTATAAAATAATCATCCTAAAAGAAATTAATAAAATTCCCCCTCAAAATATTTAATATATTTTAATCCAAATTGTGTTTTGAAGTTTAAAACCAAAAAATCAACCTTTTTTAAAAAGAAGAAAAACAAAAATCAACCCCTTAAATGAAAAAGGAAATCCCACTTAAAATTTTGAATTCAAAAGGGCTCAAAAAATAAAATTTAAAAATCCAAGCCATTAAGTTAGCCCTAACCCTAATTCGAAATTAGGGTTGGGGCTAAATAATAAGATGGGGATTTTAACTCTAAACTTCATTTCCCAATCTACATCTAAAAGCCTCCCAATTTATTTATTTTTACAGGTCTGGCCATGGCTGTCATGGAGATTGGAAGAGGAGAATATACACATGAGTATATATGTATATATATACACCAGTGGTGTATATATATACATAGTTACTTATGTATATGTAAATTAAAGAATACAATGCTAAGAAGCAAGGGACGAAGGTCTGCTCCTTTTTTTTAATACTCTTTTTTTCATTACTATATTTTTTTATTATTTGTTTAACCCTTATTAGGGTGAGGCCAGTCGTGGTCATGGCCCCTCTAGGGTCTATGTTGGCTCCACCACACATAGCCCCTTTGGGGTCCGCAGTGGCACTGTCACTCGCGGCCCCTTTGGGGTCTGCGGTGGCAAACCCACCACGAGCCCCCAAGGAGGGCTTGGCTGTCAAGAATAGGCAGCATTTAAATTTTTTCAAAAAAAATAGTTTATAAGTTTTTTTTAAAAAAATTAATTTGTTAGCAATAGTTTTATATATATAACATATATATATAACATATATGCTATATATATACAACATGGTATATATACATAATAAGGTAATATATATAAATATATATATTTATATAATAAATATATATAATATATATATAAGTGTTATACAGTCCTACCATTTATTTTATTTTGTAAGCAACAATGTAAATATGTATTGAAGGGAAATATAATAGATTTACATGTATATAAGCATCAAATATATGTGTATACATGTATATACACATATATATACATGTATATATGATAACATATATACATACCTATATATCATACATATACCTATATATACATATATATATAGAGAGAGAGAGATATATATATATATATATATATACATATATACATACATACATATATATATATACATATACATATATATATATATACATATATATATATAATATGTATATATATATATATAATATGTATA